>OX637645.1:5558807-5584138 GCA_951802225.1 Euspilapteryx auroguttella
TTTTGACTGCCCAAAATGGCCGAATAAAAAACAAACAACAACAACAAACCACCTGTCAAAATATGTAAACAACGGAAAAAATATTGCACCTTGGGTTACATTATTTGAGTTTAGGTAAAGATCCCTAATTTTTTTGAAAATCTAATACAGCCTATGACACTTGGGGTTAATGTAGCTTCCTACCAGTGAAATTATTTTTCAAATCGGTTCAGTATTTCCGGAGCCTATTCGTTACAAAAAAACAAACAAACAAACAAATCTTTCCTCTTTATAATATTGGTATAGTTAAAGCGTGATGCGTCGTACCTGTCGCCGCGCTACTGGATATCAGAGTTAGGTTTGACCTGGGCCCTTACTCTCATCGCGCAAAACGTAACTATCGAATAAAAGTAGAGTAGAAACAGTACGTTAATCGCAAGAAAATACACATTTGGTAGTCTCGTACTCAATTTTGCTATAACTATAGCAGTAGTATCGCAACAGATTGGAATTAACCAAAAAGGGTTGTCTGCTCCATAATAAGATAATGTTATGATTACGTTCGACTGACATTATATATGTCAATAATGATTGATATTAAGTGATAGTTGCACTACGCCCGTTCCAATTTCATCTCATAAAACAGGATTCACTATTTAGGTAAAAAATCCCAGATTATTCTATAGCTTGCTATTGATATTCTATTGCTATACTATAATGATCGATCAAAGTTACGAGACTCGCAATTTTTGACACGATCGTAATAGAGTAATAGTAGAATAATAATAGAATAGAAGTATAATCGTAAGTTTAAGAGACTAGAGTCCCTGTATGTATTTATGGCTTTACCGATTTGATGCGGTTTACAGAAAAGTATTTCTTACATTCAGGAGAAGCTTTTTTGTTTTTTTTTTTAAATCAGCACAAGCTTCGTCCAAATAAAATTAATTAAATTACCCTAAAAAAGACCACCACCCAGAGCACCTACCTCGAAGGCTCCCATTACACTAGCCGCGTTACCGCGCTGTACGGCAATGGAAAGCCTTTGCATGAGGAAAGCCCCTGAGCGGCGGTCGTGCCCGCGGTCCACAAGTCGACGACCCAATTTCCTAATAAAAATTGCTGCTTCCGCCCCTAAAACACCAGACGTCTCGAAAGCCACCGGAACAAAAATATAGTCCTTTTCGAGGCCATTATATTTCCGGTGCTTATTTCGAGCCGCATGTTCAGCAGCAGAAGCAGCAGAGTTGGTGATCAGAGGCAAATGTGACGCTGCAAAAGTGCTAACGCATGATTGTGGCGTCCCACAGAAAGCACCGACCCTTCTCCCACGGAACCAACGTTAACCCGTCCGGACGCTTTCCGTCAGTGCGACTCAACCCGGGAGGCTCCAGCACACACGGAACATTCGCCGAAACGAGCGCTCTCCGGATAATATCACTGAGGGCGTGATGCCGGGGAAACCTCCCAACACACCGTTGGAAACTCAAGCCGTGGTAACCCTTTGAGTGTCAACAACCGCGCCACAGAAACAACGGTGTTGCTCACAGACGTTACTTACAACCCAGTCTTAAAGCCACCGCTATCCTGAGCGAGTCGTTGTCCAAATGGGTACCGAGCTGCGGGGATGGCAGTGCATGAAGCCACGCGCCAGGTTTTTGTTGCTCGCACAACATTTAAAGTCTTTGTTTTGATCAGTTTAACTATTTATTTAGATTTAATTTAGTCAGAGCACATACAATTCGGTTCACGGGAGAGTTGAGAGAGAGAGGCAAACATACATAGACAATACTATAGACTATTGACCATAAAGCATGTGATGAAGTTAAGCAGGAACAACATTATCTTAGGTTGAATGTTCTTCGAACAGTTTTTTAGTACCAATTTTTACCAAATGCGCAAAAGAGGAACTTCTCAGTTTATGTATTCAGCTTATTGAATAATAATTTATTTTTTATTTAAAGGAACCCCTTTTTTTATATATTTTAGATTTATAAAAAAAAAAAATTGTCAAAAAAAAAATGAACGATCAAACCTTGAAATTATACACTTTGTTAAGAAAACTTAATTTTTTAACTTTAGTAGCGTCGCGGCAATTCCTTTACTAGTGTGCCTGGTCAGTGGAGGTCCTAACACTATAAGGTGGCATGAATACGTATGTGTTAATGAAGAGTGGTGTTGACAGGGCGGGCGCGAGCACGGCGTGCCAGTGCTGATCTCGGAGCTGGAGGCGGGCGGGCCGGCCGCGCGCGCCGCGCAGCTGTTCGTGGGTGACGCCATCCTGGCCGTCAACGGCGAGGACCTCACGCAGGTACCCTCCACTAACAAGATGTGTCAGGTCAGGGCGGCGCGAGCACGGCGTGCCAGTGCTGATCTCGGAGCTGGAGGCGGGCGGGCCGGCCGCGCGCGCCGCGCAGCTGTTCGTGGGTGACGCCATCCTGGCCGTCAACGGCGAGGACCTCACGCAGGTACCCTCCACTAACAAGATGTGTCAGGTCAGGGCGGCGCGAGCACGGCGTGCCAGTGCTGATCTCGGAGCTGGAGGCGGGCGGGCCGGCCGCGCGCGCCGCGCAGCTGTTCGTGGGCGACGCCATCCTGGCCGTCAACGGCGAGGACCTCACGCAGGTAACTTATCTAATCTAATCATTAAGATTGTAATAAGCTTTTTTAATAACTTTTTTTAAACGAATATTAAACTACAGTATAGAGCCGAAAAGAACGTATTGAATAATAGTGGGTTTGTTAACGAACAAAGGTAATATTTTCTGCATTAAAGCATGAAACTTAGCACAGTAACTTAGGTGGCCCAGAGTGAGAATCTACCGGGAGTAAGCGGGAGGGGTGAAATTTTCGTCTGCCGCGCGCGCTATTGATCCCTATTGCTGCTAATTTATAGCTAAAAGGCAAGTGTGGTGTTATTTTCGGATAATTTAAGGATGAGGAATCCAATTTTGGAACTATTTTTTACATGTTTCTAGAAAAAAAATGGAATTTACCATATAATAGATAATCGTAGACGAAAAAAAAAACTAATAATAAGAGAACAATAGCGCGCGCGGCAGAAGAATACTTCCCCCCCTTACCCGCCCCCCAGAGGGGGGTCTCCCGCTCCCTCCCGGTCGATTCTCACTCTCGGCCAGCTAAGCAACAAGTATACCAAGTTTCATGCTTTATTGCTGAAAATATTGGTTCCCATACATACATTTATTGGACTTAACAAACCCACTATAAAAAGTTTGGAAGTTATTCTAACCGTTCTTAAACTTATGTAAACCAAAGTTAGGTTATTGGACGACATTCTATAATAACCGTTGTTCCGTGTTCCGCGCAGGCGTGCCACGCGCAGGCGGTGGCGGCGCTGACGCGCGCGCGCGGCGACTGCGAGCTGCGCGTGCAGTTCGTGGCCGCCGACGACGACGCGCGCCCAGAGGAGGACTGCTACAGGTCACATTCTCTTACAAACACAACACATGCCGCCGCGCTCTGTTTGGGCCTCGGGCAGCTCTGCTTGCCGCGCGAACATTTCTCCATCTTCTTTACAAAAATTGTGTCCTGCCCTGCCATTGTCGTGTGTTGCCGCCGCGCACCTGATTTCCTATGTCTCGACCTCTCGACGCTCCTTTCAAAAAGTCAAAGTCAAAAGTCTATGCGCGCGACTGGGGGCGCTATTGTATACCAGTGAGGTGGGGAAACGCTATGTATGCTTATTTCACAAACTTCACCCGCCATTCAAACAAATTGCTACTTGACTGACAGATTGCTAATTTGTTAATTTTTTGACCGCGTGCACACTTAGCTGGCACGCACTCTACAACCTGTATCATTCACCAAACAATTACATATATTCATCATACCAATGTTTGCACCATCACCGGGAATCAAACTCTGATCACCCCGGCGGCGGCGTCTCATTAGACATTGACTTCAATATGACAATCGAATTAAACAAAATAATAACAAAATTTAAAAACCTCAGACCAAGTCATATCATCTAAACTAGACCCTTATCAACTAAACTAGACCTAGAACTGATCATATTCCAAAGGTCATGGGTACCTTACCATATCAATATCATTGAATTAACACGGTACCAAATTTAAAATCGATAGTAGTTTGATCCTCTCATCCAGTATTTAAGGCGATATACGACAAAAAAATAAACGACCGAATAAACAGAGATAGAGCTTCGATATAGCACACTAAGGAAAGGACAGTCATATGTTAGTGGCCCACATCGGTAACTACATTTTATTGGAAAAAGTAGTAAATAATGAATATCATTTTAATCTGAATTACCAGAATTTGATTTTGTTTATTATCATTATTCCTAGGTTAGTTTTAACAAAAACTAGTAAGTAATTTCGAAGAACTAGCTATTCCCGTTTTTTTGAAAGGTTATCTTTGGCGAAATAATGTATCGAGGTTTTTTGATTCCACTAGTGTTTCTCAATTATAAAAAACTTTGTTATATCCTCAAAAAGTTTTTATTAAAATTTCAGATCTTTACCTTTTATAGATTAAGAGAATTACTTATTTAAAAAACCTTATAAGTGATATAGCGTCTTAAAGAGCTGATCATCTTCAAACTTGATAATTTCTGAAGTAATAGACGTAGATATATAAATCATTAACCATTTTGGAGAACAAATCAAAACACAACAATAAAACACAAAAAATAAATTTGTGGTAACTTTGAAAAACTAAAAAAATGCAAAAACAAAAACTTGTTTTTTTTTGTTACATCCATTTAAATTATTTTGTTAGTAACTTAGGTAGCCTAATACTTAGCCGTCGATCAAGACCTAAATAAAGCTTCTGTGAGCCTTAGATCTTTAAGGCGGTAACTCACGGTATGGCGCGAAATTCAAAATTTTTCACGTTTTTTAATTATTTTGGCGAAAGTATTCATTTTTAATAAACTTTAAATGAATTCGCGTACGTAAAAACCTATTTCCCACATTGTGATATATCGTTTTTGAAAGACAGAGTTACCGATTCTGTGTATATTCAAGGAACTTGTTTTTTGGCCTTTTACCCCTTAGACACAAAATCTGTAGGTCTGTCTTCCAAAAACGTTGTATTGCAATGTGGGAGATGGTTTTTTACATACGCCATATACATAATGTATACTTTCGCCAGAATAAATAAAAAACACGAAAAAATTTGAATTTCGCGCCATAGCGAGAGTTACCACCTTAACTGTGAATATAAAAATAGGCGGGGTCGACTTGCAAAAAAAAAAAAAACATACTGAGGGGGAAGGGGTGGCTGCGACCCCACAGCGGCGGTAGCATGACGGATAATTTGTCGTATCTATCTGTCACTTTTGTCGATCATCTCCATACATTTTCCCGCATTGAAATGTCAAAAGTGATTAAAAGTGACAGTTAGATTCGACAAATGGTCCGTCGTGCTGCGGGGGCTGCCCCCGCATCTTCGACAAATTGTCCGTCATGTTACCACTGCAGATGGGATGTTTTCCTCGATGAAATTGATCATAGATTTCACCCTTAAAATTATGTTTTAACTTCCCCGGAAAAATACGTATTTAGCGTATAAATAAGTCGTTTTGCGGTGGACAAAAAATTTACAGTATTTTGTTTATTTGTTATGAATTTTTTTCACTTGTTAATCTTTCACTTCACTAGTTAAGTAACAGGAGCAAGGAAAACAGCTGATTTTGAACTTGGTCTTTCATTAATCATTCCTAGGACAGCAAAGTCTATTCTGCCGTCTCATAGTTGAATTAGGACAGTGTTTAAGTTCAGCAACCCCGCTATCGCTACGATTGGTTAAGACTTTTGAATAAATTAAACTTTGCCACGCCTCCTCATTTTCAAATCGTTACATATTATAATAACTAAATCAATTTAACTATTTTCAACTTAAATACGATCGATTCGCATAAGTTCATAATCTATAATGGACGACTAACCTAATGTACAACTCAACTAGTTTTAAATCAACTAAAATTAGTACAACTAATAAACGATTGATCTAATAATCAGTCAGTTAAGAAAAAGTGGGCATGGTATTTAGGAGAATATGAAGGGGGAGTTAATACTACTGCTAAATCATACTTTAACCTTACTTAAGCAATTGGGATTTAATAGGGTTTTCCAGGTTCCTTAACTAAGGTTTCGCGATATCTTGAAGTTTAACTTAAGGCAGCAAAACAGATTTAAATGCAAAATTAAAACTGTTTTGTAATCTATTTCACTAATGCAATTTTTGCTAAGCGAAGAAAAATTTAAAACGTTATCATAATAAAGAAAATATGGTAAACATTTTATGCTACAACACAAGAACTTTACTTAGTGTTAAGAATTTGTAAACTATAAGTAAATATGACACTTAGAAATCTGTTTTATTTCGTCGTAAGCATTAAAAATCTTAAACGCATGATCATTTATCGTGTAAAATCGATAGAAAGAGCCATAAAACAAACGGGCCCTCGAAATAGCTTGAAATAACAATAAAATAAAGAATAATTGTATATGGAACTAGAGGCTGCCCCGCGGTATTTCCCGCGCAGATTTCTCATAAACACAAAAATCCCATTTTTTTCCGTTCCCGTGGGAATTTCGGGAAATCCTTTCTTAGTGCACACCTACACTCCCTAAGGAACCTACATGCCAAATTTCAGCTTTTTACGCCCAGTAGTTTCGGCTCTGCGTTGTCTGTCAGTCAGACAGTCAGTCAGTCAGTCAGTCAGTTAGTCAGTCACTCAGTCAGTCAGTCAGTAACGGAAGAGTTTTATATATATTGATAAAAATAAAGTTATCATTTATGTCATTAATATTACCTTTTCTCATCAGATAACTTATTTCTTCAGTGAAAACTATTACACTAGTCAGATTTAACTGAAATCCACACTTTTTTCACGATATCACTTCGATTTTGTTTTGTTGTTTTGTTTTCTAAAAGTTCAAAATGGCGTATAATCTTGTTTTACTTGACGAAATCTGAATTTAGAAAAGTAAGGATTCAAAAGGGTAGTTGAGTATCAATTAAATCAAAGATTAATAAGTTCGATTTGAAATAATGCTATTTTAGAAATGTTTTACTCAAAAACGATTTCCTCAAATCTCACTTAATACTTAATCGTTTTACTAAATCAAACGTAAGTAACATTTAAATCTCACAGTATTATGTGATCCTTTAGTTTGATTAAGTAAATCCTCAACGATTTAAGTGATACTTCCGATTGATTTCATGAATACTATTCTGATTAATTTGATCCTTTACTTTGATTTCTTAAATCTAGATTTCTTTGTTTTGCAACAGAGTTAGTTTTTCTAATACCAAGTGTAAGTGTTTAAAGTGATAGACGTATGCAATATTATTAGACACATAAATTAGATGTTTATGTACAATAATTGTGTTTATCAGAATGCAGTACAAGATTGTTCAAACGAATTAATATGATCTATATTTGTGGCTGGCATGTTGGCGATTCGGGTAGGAAGTGACGTGACTTGGCTATGGCTATATGGCAGAATTTAAAAGGATAATTTCCAATTCAAGCTTCTGTAAGTATTTATCACTTCCGCTTATAGTTCCTTTCGCAAAATGTATTATTTTAATAGTGTCCCTTTTGTAACATGTAAACTTGAGCTACAATTGGTCACGTTTAGAAGCCACAACTAATAGAAGTGGAGAAATGGTCATTTGGCGAAAAGAACATTTTGCAAAAAGGACATTTTGAGAAAAGGACGTTTTGAGAATTATTTAAAAGCGTTATGGTTTTCAAAGAAAGTTATTATGTTTTTTTGTTGTTTTAGCAAGAAAGTGCATTTAAACAACAGCAGAGCTTGCATGTAAAGTCAAGTGTGTGTGGCAAGTATTTCTATCAGACCATTCTGCTCACACTTGTGTCAAAACGGGAACTGTTGCAATAATTTATTTCACTGCCTTTTGCTGCTTTTTAAGAACCACAAAAGTACATACCATAAGAAAATCAGCTATGGTTTTCAATGCTGTCATATCATCGAGTTATCATATTTTGTTTAGCTAAGAAAGCTGTGTTAGAGCTAGTTCGGAAAAAATATATAAACTACCTGCATTGGCAACCTTATACTTTTAACTTATTTAAGTGGATCAAATACTTACTCAAAGACTAATAATACAAAATAGACCCGTTTTTCCCCCGAAGGGCATAAAACGGATATTTAGGTTTCAGCCGTAGCTTGAACCACATAATGAGATTACCCTTTCAATATTCGTCGTCAATCATCAATTTTATCAATCAATCACTCAAATATGTGTGTGCGAGTAGTCCTGCCAGTATATCCATCCTTGTCATACACTAACGACAGCAGCGCGCGGCGGCTCTTCCATCAGTACTCAACTCAAAGCCGGCAAGGCAATGAAGGTGTGGTTCAAGCTACGGCTGAAACCTAAATATCCGTTTTATGCCCTTCGGGGGAAAAACGGGTCTATTTAGGTGTTCGAGCCTACGCTTGAACCACATAATGAGACGTGTTTCGTACCTGCCGGCGCTGCTCCTAGTTTAAATAGCGTACTGTGATTTGTATTTCTATTGAGAAAATTAAAAAATAAACCAAGCTTATATAAATGAAACTGATTTATTGTTATTACTTATCAGCAAATTAATTCATTTATAAAAATGAATAATTATAACCTTAACATTCTTAACGTTAAACTGAAAGTGGTAAATGATTACCTATACCTTTGTAATTAATTCAATCACATTTTTAATCACGTTTTGGTAGAAAACAATTCTTTAGGGTACTGTAATTTTCTTTTTAGTTTATGCATAAAGGAACTCAAGCCCTCTGGACTCTGGACATAATCTCGTCAGTGTTAATTTGTTGTCTACTGGTCCAATTGTGAGTAGCGACAGCGGCTCTGGGTGAACCTGTCGATGTTAAAATACCAGCTTTCTTAAACAAGATCGTATTCATCCTGCAATTACCGTACGAGATGCTCCAATTACTTAACCCCTCGTTATAATGAACATGTCATGACACCTACTCCTCTAACTCTAAGTCTAATAACTTGGAGCCGTCTTATCCATGGAACGATATCCATGCAAGGTTGATTCCTTCTGGGTTTACTCTGAACAACCAGCTAGATTGCCTTAATGAAGACATCAATTTTAGAACTAAATCTGGGTCAAAAGTATAATTCGTTTTCTTTATCTTCAAACTCTCCTGCGATAATGCTTAGAAGGGCCAGGGACTCTAGTCTCTTAAACTTACGATTATACTTCTATTCTATTATTATTCTACTATTACTCTATTACGATTGTGTCAAAAATTGCGAGTCTCGTAACTTTGATCGATCATTATAGTATAGCAATAGAATATGAATAGCAAGCTATACAATAATCTGTTTTTTTTTTTTTTTTTTTTTTTTTACCTAAATAGTGAATCCGGTTTTATTAGACGAAATTGAAACGGGCGTAGTGCAGCTGTCACTTAATATCAATCATAATTGACATATATAATGTCAGTCGAACGTAATCATAACATTATCTTATTATGGAGCAGACTACCCTTTTTGGTCAATTCCAATCTTTTGCGATACTACTGCTATAGTTATAGCAAAATTGATTACGAGACTACCAAATGTGTATTTTCTTGCGATTTACGTACTGTTTCTACTCTACTTTTATTCGATAGTTACGTTTTCCGCGATGAGACTAAGGGCCCAGGTCATGAACTCTTCTACCTGTTACTATAAAAGAAGCAAAATTTCCGTGTGTCTCTTGTGGACATGGAATATGCCTTTCAATTTCAATGTTTGTCTTACCAAAGGATGGTGTGATATGTCATTAGCCTTGAGTGGGCTACCAAAATTAGCTACTACTGATGTTTGCAGGGCTACTGTACTGGCGGCCCTTCTCTCTATATACAAATAGCAAAGGTATTTCGCCATGGCCTGCGGATTCGGATAATTTTCTGCATGTTGTTTTCTTCAGCCCAAAGATACCATGTTTCCCAGACTGGTTTGTAAGTTTTCATTGTGGATTTTCTCCAACACGCTTCTAAAAGCTTAAAATCGGCTAGTTTCCGCTCAATCATCTCTATGATAGCCCTACCCTGAACCATCTACTATACAGACCACTAACTCCATTTTTTCTACTTCTGGAGGTGGAAGATTTATCCTTAGTCGATCAATTTGTCTTGGAGGTTACGACTTGGAAGTATAAGCCTTTCGTTCACTGAAGGAGTTCTGCTTTTCAATTTTTTTTTTTTTTTTTTTTTTTTTTTTTTTTTTTTTTTTTTTTTTTTTTTTTTTTTTTTTTTTTTTTTTTTTTTTGTACAGTCACGGACTAGGAGGTCGTAACAGATTTGTCTATGGTTTCGTTAGGCCTAGACTGTATTGCCAAAGACAAGAGCTATTTTTCAATACAGAAAAACCGGAAGTGTTACGCCAATCGTGTCCGCCACTGTACTACGGGGGAGTGATAACCAAGTATGGTCCTATTGAATTCTGCAGATGTTTTAAAACTCTCGGAATCGGAGTTGGTGGGAGAAAAACTCAGCTAAGATTTAACTTTCAGGCCCTGCTTATTGCGTCCGTGGATTCGCTTTGAACATCGGTGGAGTCCTCGCTTACATAAATCGTGGAACAACTGCCGATCTCCTCGAAGTAAACTGGTCTATTTCGGGAGTCCGCAGATTTGCGAATATCCATTTGACAATAATATCCAGGTGACATCCTCGCAATACTTCAGGATATTTTCCGCGGCCCTTAAGAGGCTCGATGATTTGGTTCCACCCTGTTTGTTGATGTAGGCAACACTGGTCCGATTGTCTGTTTGTACCATGGTTGTATGACCTTGTAAGTTAGGGCCAATATTGATAGTTCCTTTGCAATAGATTCGGAGAAGTGGAGAGTTCGGGAGTGAAGGCGACCTAATGGTACTACGTATGTGACGCAGAGTTTAGTCTCCCGAGTATCCCTTTGGCATCGTGCCAGCTCCAGCGTTTTTTTTTTTTTCTGTAAGAATTCGTGTAGAGGACTCTTTAGCTGCATGACCTTTGTTTTTTGAAAACCTTTTCTTGTTTTTGCAGGTATCCCAGGCTATTGCTATATAATATTCTATTTTTTGGCAGTGCCACTAAAGATGTTTTGGCTTACTTCAACTGCCATCCTAGGTTTGTCAGAAATTTGACTGCTTGCTTCGTTTGAGGTTGAATATTGAGCGATTTTCTCCATTTAATTAACCTTTGTGAAAAGAAAACCGATTTTCTGCGAGCTTTTTGCTATGCTTTTGATTCTACGAGTATGTGTTTGTTTATCTCTCATTTCCGGAGACTGTTTTGTGAATTTGATGGCGGTTTTTGATTGTTATGTATTCTGAAACCCTTGATTATGTTCCAGAAGCTTTCGGGCGCCTCTATGCAGTGAAGTATATAATTCTCAAGGCGCCCCGCCTGAAAATCACTTCTGCCCCCCCCCCTTCTTTCCTGACTGGAAATGAGGGTTGTGGTTTTGTTTCGAGTTTAAAAATCTAGATTGAGACCTTGATGCGGCCATTTCTGCGTTAGTCTGATATTCATGACAACCTGGTGTCTTCTTTCTATTCGGAAAAACTTGTGGATTCCCCCCAATTCTTTTACCGTTTCGGTAAAGGCCTTTTCCTCAAATAAGTAGGATTCTGAAGGAGGTCTTTTCCAATTCTATTCCCTATCTCCTCGGGGAGGCTATAAAGGAGTTTTTGAAAAATTACCCTCTGCTGAATTAGTCCATTTGTAATGGCCACCAAAGTCAAGTCCATCCTTTCAAGAACGGCGTTAGATTTCCAGTTAGGTGTTATGTCCATTAAGAGGTTATTGACCTTCAAGGCGCAGAAAGCTAGAGTTGCCTGAAAGTATTTTTGCGTTTCGGCGTATTTTACATTACTCCAATCACTTTGATTAAACCTCTGACAACCTAAGCCGTATTCAAGCGCCGTTGGGTCAGCAGATGTAATTTTTGGCTCTTGTCTATTGGTAGAGGGTCCGAGGTCAAAGACTTGAGCAGGCTCTTTATCTGTAGGTGGTGCTAAATTGATCATGCGATCGCTCTGAAGTTCTGCTAGCTCTCTTTGAGCAGAAGCGATATTGCTGCTCCTCCCGACTTGTGCAAAGTGCGTCATCCTCACCCTGCAATTCCGTGTTATCTGGCACAGACTCGAAAGACCTGTCCAGGTCTTGTTGTTGTGGCTCTGAGGACTGTGATTGATTATTAACAAGAAGGCCGATATTTTCACTGTGCTCCCTCTGCATACAAACCATTTCGTTTATTAGACGCGTTTGTTGGGTTAGTACAGAATTAGAGAGAGATAAATTGTAAAGTAGAGTTTGTTACCCCTTTCTTCTCTACGCTGTAAAATCATTGCGAAAGGGAGTAGAATCATTTGACAGAGGAGGGCTCGTTTGGGGGCCTCTCCAGGCGACTATTTTCGCAAGGTAATCCAAACATTTGTTTGCCTGAGCCAATTGGTGGGCACCCTGAACTACATCGCCTCTCACAGTATAGGATACTTTACCAAATAAGGTATCAATAGCGATTAGATTAGATGTAGTCTAATTGACTTTCAATAAGTGATATCGTGTATCCTATATTGAATAAAGATTTATTTGATTATTTGATCAGTTGAGCTTGCTGTGGCTGAGATCTGTAGCTGTTTCCCGGGCTCTTCTTTATCCAAATCGTCATTGTTTGATGATCTGTCACAGTTAACAGATATCGGTGAATTTATGTGCAAACTTTAATTTCTTGATGTCGATGAGCTACTTTTCCATAGGCTTGATGAGGCCTCTGAGCGCTTAGTTAGCTTTGGTTTCAGCCGTCGCACTGTCTGCATAAACGGGTCATATGATGGAGCGTGCACTTTTTCCATTAGCGTGTGTGGAGCATAAGCAATGCTCTGCCTAGTGGCCATTTTAATATAGCAGATCTAATAGACCTGTATGCCCGCTCGGACAATGAGGTGGATTTTAGGTTGAAGGCCCTTGCCAATTCTGCTGTAGGAATAGCGAACTGCAGTTTAACATCTACGGCTGCAGGTATTTGATTACTTCCAAAGAGTTCTTAGAAAGAATAATTGTGAACTGACCATTCTCTCCAATCTTTGGGAAAAAAATTGGTCAAGCAGGGATACAACTGCATCGAAAGCGCTTTGCTCCTCTTGTCGTGGAGCTAATTGTGCAAGAAAACCCATAAAGGTTTCTCCCGCCATAATCTGAAAGTGCAAATAGATAGGTAAGCATAATGACAACTAGCTTACACCGTGTCGTGACAAAATTGAGACGACGATCGAGCGCAAGTCGAGGTGTGAATCGAGACGACTGTTGTAATAGGTAGACTAATTTTTCGAGACGACAGTTGAGAAATTACTTAGCGACCTTTTAAGTCTCGATTGAATCGAGACGACTGAATCGAGGCGACCAGTCGTAACTTTCGAGGCGACCATTAAGGCGACACTGAATTGGTGATCATCCTCGGCGGGTAGTTGTCAAGAATGCATGTTCGGAAAAGAAGCATGATTCGACTCGTCGCTGGGCCAATGGGCGCCGAGCGGTAAAGCGTCGCTGGGCTAAGAGCACCGAGCGGTAAGGCGTCGTTTGACTAGGAGTCAAACGGTAAGTAAAAAAGTAATTAATTTATTATAAACTCACTTTTATAGTTTCAAGCACGTGTTGACTGCACGAATAGTGAAAGCGTACTGGAGTACTGATGGAAGAGCCGCCGCGCGCTGCTGTCGTTAGTGTATGACAAGGATGGATATACTGGCAGGACTACTCGCACACACATATTTGAGTGATTGATTGATAAAATTGATGATTGACGACGAATATTGAAAGGGTAATCTCATTATGTGGTTCAAGCGTAGGCTCGAACACCTAAATGTACAAATGTATTATGCTAAACGAGTCCGTGACCGTAACTACCTACCTACTTTGCATCGATTAAGAGTGAAAGGCCCTACAATTTAGACCCATAATGCACCGTTCGTAAATATTTCTTCGAAACTGTCTACAAAAAATAAAAGCAAAAGGGACATTACGAAAAAGGTATTTTCAATGTGGTACATTTTGAGAAAGGGTCATTTTGGGAAAATAAAGTTTTAGAAAGGGACATTATGTGAAAGGAAAATTATGGGAAAGGGAAATTTCTGTGTTAAAGGTTATTTTATTTTATTTTTCAACGTCTTTGCTAATTTAATTTTTCTCCATCTTGTACAAACCGTCCCTCTAAATCAATTAATACTAATAAAATAATAATTAATACAAAATTTATTTGTGTTTTGCCTAGCAAAAACTGATTTGAGGAGTCTGTCTTAATATGGCTTTTAGTTTGGATAGCAAATCTTTTTTGCATTAGTGCGACTGTATAAGTCGAACAACTATCCCTTAATGATTTAATTCAGTTTACAAATAATGAGAGTTAAGTGAAAAGAGAGATTTATGGTTTATCAGAAACCTTAATTAATACTGAATAGGTTTAAGATGATTTAACTACGATTTGTAAAATCTTTATTTTCTCAAAAAGCGGTATTGGAATACTAAATAGCCTTTAAGAAATATGTGACTATATGAAATCGTTTTTTATTTAGGTAAATCACAATACAGACACTGTTAAGATATATGCGATTTAAACAAAATTCTTCAGTGCTACTTGGGAAGGCAATTAAAAAAAGTCACTTATTAGGGTTTTTGCAAAAAAAATACCACAACCTAAACTAGACGGGAGGAGCAAGGGGAGGGGAGAAAGTTCTAAAGTAAGGACATGGATGACAATTTGTAATTACCCCAGGTCATCAGTGGGTATAAATCGTTTGTTAGTACATACAATAACTTTTAGGTGAATTGATCATAGTTGAGTCGAGCTTTAGGTATTTCGTTCATTAGCCTAATTGTATATACGAATACTTAACGTTTGTACCTGGAATGCATAAACAAGAGGGTTCGCAATTCAGGGTTCGAAACTTTACGAAGGGAACGCTAAATGAGCGAGACAAAACATGAAAATATTTCACACAAATTGTTAATAAGTACATTGGTGGTCACCGGTAACTACCACTAAACTTTCCTCAATTCGCGGTTTAGATTTATTTTACCGCCTCCAGTAACCGTAGCTACTATCCGTAGAATTACCCTGTTAACAATTTGTTGACAAGTTTTTGTAGGTATTTTTTTGCCCGTGTCAACCAGTGAGGTGGGGAAACGCTGTGTCAACAACCTGTTGACATGACGTACATTTTGACGTTTGCTTCCTTTATTTTTATTTATTTTTTAGTTTTGGAGAAAATTGCTGCATTCATACTAAACCGAAATAACATAACGCTTGTAAGTGTTAAAATAATTACTTTTGTAACAATTGCCACACGAGCCGTGCGCGGCGCGCGTCTTCTTACATGTTAAGTACCAGGGTGCAATAACTAAAAACCTTTTTTTTATTTTAGTTTTCACCAAACTGTCGTCGCGCCTTGTTGTGTAGTTTTTGTGTAGACGTATTGTTTTGACTTACGATTTTTAATCTTTGTTAAGTTGCTAAAATGGTTGAATACAATAACGTAGGCCGTAATGTGACGGAAATCTCGCAGCTGTATCGGGCCCGATCGGTTTGTTGAGGGTCGTTAAGGATTGCGCGGCCTACTTGCTTGGTTTTGTACCTACCTTCCGGAGATTGTCCCTCAACTTACATCACCACACCGACATACACTACACGCCCGGCGGGAAGGACGACCTTCCATGCTTGCAGGGGGGCATTTTGATAAAAACCCGGAGAGTGAGCAGTGTCATGAACTGCGGTGGACTACACTTTGAATGTGAAATTTCAATCAAGAAATAATAAAAAAAGTAGATATACCTCTACCTACCTACATACTTTTTAAAGATTGGTGATTCGGTTGTTGTTGTGCATGGAATTGACATCCGGCGATGGACGCCGCGTCGTACTTACACAACGAGATTTCGTAAGTAAGAAATAGGCCTATTTTCTAAAGATATATTTTTTCGATTCATGAAGTTATCGTATGATATGATATGAAAAGATTCAGCCATTCTGCAATTATTATTTTTTGTATTTGACGCAAGGCGGTATCTTTTTGCGGCAAGTCTTTAAAAAGCGGCTTTTGAAATGAGCCGCGCACCGCGGTGCGGTCCCGCCGGCGTAAAGCCACAATCTGTGTATGGCCCAACGCTGTATGAGTTGAGCCGCAACAGAACGTGTCTCCTGAAATTAGTATCTTAAGCCTTTTTGAAAAGACAAAGAATTTTACGCACCAACACCGTTGAAACTACTTGAAACGCAACAAAATACGTTATTGTTTATTTAGTTTTATTAAATATATTGTGGACTAAATATAGTAATTTTATATTGTTGAAGAGTTATAAGTACTTAATGAAAAGTTATAAGAAAAACCAAAAGTTTTGATATATTTTATTTAAAACGACTTTAAGAAAGGAGTTTCTAAATTTGACCTGTATGTATGTTTGTCCGTATGATTATCTTGAGCTTGGCTAAAGCGATCTTGGTGCGCTTTTCAGAAAAGTAGGTATTTGTTATATATGTCGTAGTAAGATTTGATAATCAGGTTTTTTGCAAAAAAAAACGGGATTTTGCGAAAACCCGGATAATTTGACATAAGCAATAAGCATTACTTTTTTTACAAAAAACCTAATTACCTATCAAATCTTACTACGACATATAATGTAAGAGAAGATTGTTATACCTATTTAATCGAAAAACCGACTTCGGAAAAGAGAAAGATCTTATTTTATTCTCGATTTAAGTATGTCAGTTTATTGAAGGCGGTTCTCCTTAAAAAAAATATTTTTTGACCGACGAAAAAAAAGGAGGAGGTACTCAATTCGACACGTATATTTTTTTCTTTTTTTTTTTTATGTATGATCACGCATAACTTTTTACAGAGTAGTCCAATTTTGATAATTCTTTTTTTAATCGACAGGGCATACCTTGAAGTGGGTCCCATAAAAAATTGGAAAAAAAAATCCCACCCTAAGGGTAGGAAAATAGGGGTGACTTTTTGGTCAGTGGGACTTTTATGCACTCACAGGTTGCATTGCCGTGTTCTGTATTTACATTATGCTATAACTTTGGATACTTACTTAAATATCTTTTGAAATGAAATAAAATAATAAACATTTCAGCCGAAAGACGTCCACTGCTGGACATAGGCCTCCCCCATAAATTGCCATACCGACCGGTCTTGTCGTCCCTGTAAACCATGTCCTCTGATCACCTTATGCGGTGTGACCACTGAACACCTTGTGGGAGAAGAATATAATAAAACCCTAAAAGAATTGAAAAGCATAAAATAAAACTTTTTATCAAAAAATAAAACCGCCGAAAAAAAAACTGAAAAGCATAAAATAATACTCGAATTACTAAGTTCTTAAAGTAATGTAGGGTATAAATACCAAGTAATTTTGAGTCGGCGCCACAGATTCCTGGTACAAAGATCACTAAATTAGGTACCTTAAATTTAAAGAAATAACCAAAATTCTTTGTAATTAAGAAATTTGCTTGTGTGGCGCGCCGACTTAAAATTACTTGGTATACATACCCTACATTACTTTAAGAACTTAGTAATTCGATTATTATTTTATGCTTTTCAGTTTTTTTTTCGGCGGTTTTATTTTTTGATAAAAAGTTTTATTTAATACATATACTTACTTACCGTTTAAAACGTTGACTATTTGGACACAAATTATCAAAAAATAACTTTTAAATTTAATTCTTTTTTATCTAAAACTAATTATTTTAAGTCAGTCAACTTCATATTTATTAAGATTTAATAATAATGACCAACGATATTTAATTAATGAATGATCTCTTTATCGTTTAAAAAACACACTAATCAAGAAAGAAACTAAACTCTACTAATTATTTAATATTATTCGAGAATCACAGGTCAACTGTCCCAAAATGCAATGCTGAAACAATCATAGGGACGTCGTATTCCAACTGGATTACGCAATACTAATACTACTAATATAACTTATTATCTATCTCGCTCTAATGCATGCAATCTTCAACACAGGTTGGAAGCTTCTTAATAGCTTCTTAGCTTAGCTTCTTCATATGTTTAGGTCGAACAATCATGTTGCGGCTCAACGCGTCACCATAGAAAAGTGTTGAGCGCGAACATAATTTGGCTCTTACTTTTATTCCGAAGACTGGACAAAACATGTTGCGTAAAAACTGTCAATATAGGGTGTTGAGCCACAACAGATTGTGTCCTCACATTTTTCGGCAAATGAGAAACAATATCTGTGCGAGGTCAACACTTTTAGGTGTTGAATATAGTACACAGATTTTGGCTTTACGCGTCCCGCCGCGCACCGGTGTGCGTTTGAAATAGCCCTGCGCGCCCGCCTGCCCCGCCGCCGAGTGGCGCGCGCGCGACCGACAACGACAAACTTGATTTTGGTACTTAGCTTGACAAAACCAACAATTTTTTTAAAGTTTGTACCTACGTCATCTTAATTTATTATTTAACATAACACAATCTCACGCCTTTTATTCCCCGAAGGGTTAGGCAGGGGCTCCAGCTCTAGAGCCGGACCCACATTTAGCCGAGTTTATGCTTTATTACCAACGTGACAAGGGACCAGCTATTATTAGCTATTTATTATTTACTACTTTAATAATGTCTAATTACGATTATTATTTAACGTTAGCTCTGGAACCACGTCTTTAGTTAGCGGGCCAAAAAAACAAACAATAATCTTTAACCATACACAACTTTGCTGGGGGTCAAGTTTCTTAACTAAATTCTCCCGACTTGTAAATGTATTTTAAGCGACTTCGCTGCCATTGCTATTTTCTCTGAGCATGTAACAGAAAATGCCTTTGTCAAAGCGAAAGTGGTTAACAAAGTCGCTTACCTTACCAAATACTTTCTATATCATAGATGTAACATGGTACCAAATTCCAAATCGATCGGACATAAGGAAGCTAGTTAGATCCTCTCATCCATTATTCGATACACAGACAGACAGACAGATACACACGTTAAAATTATAACACCCCTCTCTGAATTTTTCGTCCGGGGGTTAAAAAATACTAAGCAAGATTATCTACTTACTGTCGTACTGTGCCACATTTTTGATATTTGCCTTAGTTTAGAAGATATAATTTTTTTCCAGAATGGCGCTAGCATCGCGGTAAACTGGCTCTTAAGTGCCCAGTATCTAATTACATTAAATTTATTGTACCTAAATCATAAAAACTACAAAAATATTATTTGTTTTGTAAAGAACAGTGGGTTTATCATAATTTGGTTCGTTAAAGAATAACAGGTTACCTGGAAGTCTGGAAGAAATTGCTTAACGAAAAGGTTGTATTGTGTTTGCCAGTCAATGCTGATGTTGCATACACTTTCTTGATTATCGTGTTATCGGTGTTTTTACATTACTTAATTAATTTTTAAGATTAACTTTTTTTGAAGCATACGTAATCGCCCGCCGCTTCGTGTACCTGGAGCTCATAGAAAAAAAAGATAAACATCGGGTTCGAGTCGTAGGCTCAGGGGTTGTTCACAGTACCAGACGCTCAGCTGGTGGCTTCTGCTTATTTTATTTTTAGTTTTGTATGAAAGTACAAATATTTTAACGCTTGATTTTCCAAGTATTTTAATCAGCAGGATTATTTCAAAAATTATTTGAATCTGAATTTGAATTTGAACCTTTACAATCATTAAATGATCAAAAAATTTAATGGAGCAGCGAATGTTAACAGAAGTTAAAACTAATTTTAGGTTTCCGCTGTACCCCGAGGACGACGACGAGGTTGCCACGGCGGCGGCGGCGAGTGGGGCGGGGGGCGGCGGCGCCACGCCCACCGCGCCGCGCACGCCGAACTTCAATAACAGGTTTCTTCATCATTTTCAAACCCCCAACGAAAATTCAGAGAGGGGTGTTATAATTTTAACGTGTGTATCTGTCTGTCTCTCTGTGGCATCGTAGAGCCCAAACGGCTGAACCGATTTTCGTTTAGTTTTTTTTGTATCATAGTGTGTGTGTAATTTCAGGCCGAGTGTTCTTAGCCATGTCTGATGAAGATCTGATCAGCGGTCCGATCGATTTAAAATTTGGTACCGTGTTACATCTATGATATTAAAAGTATATGGTAAGGTAACCATGACCTGATCAGCCGTTTGAAGATGATCAGCTCTTGAATAATGGATGAGAGGATCTAACTACCTTCTTCCATTTGTCCTATCGATTTAAAATTTGGTGGAGTGTTACTTAATGATATTGAAAGTATATGGTAAGGTAACCATGACCTGATCTGCCGTTTGAAGATGATCAGCTCTTAAATAATGGATGAGGGGAACTAACTATCTTCCATATGTCCTATCGATTTGAAATTTGGTACCGTCACAGAGAATATAATACTTAACCTGTACAGAGGCCTCGCGCCATACATTGTTTTTGTCTCGCTCTATCGGGCTATTTTATTCGGGATATTTGAACTGGCCCGAAAATTGCGTATAGTAGCGACATCTAGTAAGTTCGGGCTATTTTCGGCAAGTTGCAAGACGGACGAAGCAACGAGCGAGAATAGGTGGCGCTTACTCTCGGTTAACAATGTTTGGACTTGCGACCTTGGCTCGCCGAGGTATGTCATTTGTATGAAAAATAAAAGATAAGTCCGTATATTTCGAAGGTGAGTAGGTGAACAGTGAGAGGCAGTACTTACGAATCTCTTTCTCATATGCAATGCAGTAAATAATAAAGATAATAAAGAGTGTTTGTAATTCGAAAGTGGTCGAACCTAGAAAAATAAGTACTTGTAAAGCAGTGCCATGATCGTGATTATTTATAAGTAGTAAATATATTGCAAATTAATAAGACTATTAAAATATAAGATTATAGACCAAGAACGACGGGCCGTAACTAAAACAAAAGTCAGTTCACCGGAACTAGGAAAGGTTAAAATTAAATTGTAGTAGAGAGGTGGGCCACTATGGCCTCATACTCCAGCTAAAATTTTACTCACTGGCGTGTCACTCGTACGGACACAAACGTGGATTTCATGGCTCATTTCCAATTGTTTCGTTTGTCTTATGCATACTATCTAAATACGCACAAAATAAGGTCCGGTGCACATATGGCGAAGCGCAGCGTAGAATATTTTTCACTGACAAACAATTAAAAAATAATATCGGCTTTTTCGTCTTTGAAATGTGTATAATATACGTTAATAAAAACTTTTTATCAAAAAATTAAACCGCCGAAAAAACTGAAAAGCATTAAATAATTGGGAAACATTTTCTATTAGGACTTAATTTACTCACTTCTTAAAGTAATTTTGGTTTACCAAGAAATTTTAAGTCGGCGCCACACCACACAAGCAAATTCCTTAACTACCTAAAGCGCGATGCGCGGCGGCACACGTTTTTCGGTTATTTCTTTGAATTTCAGGTAATTTAGTGATCGTTATTCGTTGATTCTGTGTACTACTGTTTCACATTTTTGATATTTGCCTTAGTTTAGAAGATATTTATTTTTTTCTCGAGTGGCGCTACTTTAGCTGTACTATGGCTCTTAACCAGTATTTATTTAAAATTTCCGTCCGTATATATGTCTGACTGTCTGTCAAAGGCTATCTCCGAAACGGATCAATCAATCCAAATTAAAAGTTTGCACGATTTTTTTCTTGTTTCTCAAAGAATACTAACAAAATAAAAAATAAAAAAAATTACGTTCATAAGTTGCACTTGGTCGTTTATTTTAATAACACCACATTACAAGCTCATATCAGTTTCAGTCGGATAAAATAGCTAGGTACCAAAATCTTGTTAGAAATAAACAATAACAAAGACGAATCTCCCAGAACCGGAAAATAAAAATAGAGTATAAAAAAAGTTCACCTCTGCCGTGCCGGGGATCGAATCCGGAGCTTCGGCATCGCAGTTTACATCTCTGAAAATTGATCCACGATACAGTTATTTATGCTTGTCAATATTGTTGTATATTTGCAATTGAACAAGCAGAAAAACTAAACAAGTACTCTGTGCAACGCAAACGTGTAGCGCCGTCTAGTGCTAAATAAGATTTAGCTGTTTCTGTGGTTGTTCGAAGGCTAATAAAAAAATCCTTTTATTTTTGCGAAATTCTCTTTTTAGGTGCATACTTTTACATTATTTTGCCTTAAAAAAAAGTCATAGATATGTAAATATTTCATTTCGATACCAAATTATCCATTTTGAAAAATGGTTTTCTTTTATAACGAGCTGTCCCGGCTTTCTTCGTTACGCCATAGAATATTTATTTTTATTTATTTTATTTTATTATAAAGGTGACACAACATAATACAATCGGTGAAATCACTTATATAAATGTTAGAGGTTAGAACTAGACTGCATTACAAAACGTGTGCACACGAAACCAATTTAAAGTAACAGTGTTCATACTTAAGACTATTTGTGAGTATTATTTTATTTGTGAGTATTACAACCCATAACTTACGCAATAAATAACAAACAATGATTAACCTAGGTAAAAGGAGAAAAACTAACTAGACAATTATTACATCTATAACTTTTTTAAACCTACATAAGCTTAGACCAAAGATGTCGAGGTCACAATGTTTTTTGACAAGATCATTATATTCACGGCACATTCTAACGATGGGATTGTAATACGACGTATTATTTTTATAGACCTGTAGAGAGAAGGGTCGCGGGCGACGATTGCTAATTTTTATGTTGAAGGAAACAGCTGCAAGAAGAGTAGGTGCTATTATAATTGAATTAAGTATTTTATAGAAATGTAACATATTTTGGCGCGCTCGCCTTATGTGTAGAGAAACAATACCGAATTTGCTTAGGCGAGCAGGATACGAGTCTAAAGTGCGGCCGAAGCCATGGCGATAGCTTAATAATTTTAGAAATTTTCTTTGCACTCTCTCAATATTATGCGAGTGCACATTATAATATGGTGACCAGACAACCGAAGCATATTCTAAAATTGTACGAACCAAAGAATTATACAATAAAATACTACTGTCAGGTCTCTTGAAATTCTTCGTTGATCTGAAAATGAATCCAACTAGTTTAGATGATCGATTAATTATATATTCATAATGATTGACAAATGTTAATTTTGAATCGAAATAAACCCCCAGGTCCTTCACAACTGCAAGTTTTTCAAGACTTTCGTCGTTAATATTATAAGTGTGTTTAATGATGTTACGTTTAAAAGAAAAAGATATAGAAACACACTTATTGACGTTCAGGAACATTCTATTCTCGGAGCACCAAGCTGAGATTGCTTTTAGATCATTTTGCAGGGCAAGACAGTCATTGATATCGCTTATAGAGTTAAATATTTTTAGATCATCAGCATACAAAAGACAGGGGCACTGTTGTTTTGTTACTAGATCGTTTATGAAAGCAATGAAGAACAACGGACCCAGATGGGATCCTTGTGGCACGCCTGACAAGACTAAGCATGGATTAGAAGTGCATCCCCTTATAGCTACGAGTTGGCTCCTTTTGCATGGGTAAGATTCCACCCAACGTAGCAAGCTGCCATGTATTCCAAATGCGCTTAGCTTACGTAATAACTGGTAATGATCCACTTATCAAACACCTTTTTGAAATCGGTGTATATTGCATCTACCTGACCACTTTTCGCAAATACACTGCAGATATAATTTTTATATTCTAGTAGGTTACTGACAGTAGACTTACCCTTTCGAAAGCCATGTTGCTTTTCGCTAAGAAAAGGCTAAATTTGGCAATAGAGGTGATCATAAACTAACTGTTCAAAAAGTTTTGCAAAACAGGAAAGAATGCTAATACCTCTATAGTTTTCACAATTTGATTTGTCCCCACTTTTATGGATAGGCACAATATGTGCTCTTTTCCAAATGCTGGGAAATACCCCTTGTGAAAGAGATTTATTGAAAATAAGTTTGAGCGGAATGCAGAGTTCATTCGAACACATCACTAGAAACCGTGAGGGGATGCCATCAGGACCTGCCCCCTTGTGTGGATTTAAAGCAACTATTTTACGGCGAACTGCTTCTGCTTCTAAAATAATTTTTGGTATTGTGTTAATGTTTACGTCCAAACAATCTGTGCTCGAATAAGTAGTACTAGAAGGGGTTTTAAACACCGAACCAAAGAAGTCATTAAATAAATTACATATTTCTTTTGTTGCGCCAGCTGTCGAATCTCCCAGTCTCATGTTTTGGGGTAAGGAGACTGTCCCTTCTTTGAACTGACAAAGTTCCAAAAGGCTTTTATATTGTCTGTCAAGGAGTCCTCGATCGAACTTATGTAGGAATTATAACACTGAGAAATTATACTGAGAAAATATAAGATACTACTTAAGATCTAACTAAGTACCTTCCATATGTCCTATCGATTTGAAATTTGGTACAGTGTTACTTCAATTATATTGAAAGTATATGGTAAGGTAACCATGAGCTGATATGCAGTTTAAATATGATCAGCTCTGAAATAGTGGATGAGGGGATCTAACTACCTTCCATATGTCCTATCGATTTTAAAATTGGTACCGTGTTACTTCAATGATATTCAAAGTATATAGTAAGGTGACCATGATGTTTTTAAGATGATTAGCTCTAGTTCTAGTTAAGTGGATGAGGGTCTGACTGGGTCGGGGGTTTTTAATTTTTTTTATTTGAGTTATTTCGAGTTTCTTTCTATTAAGGGGTGAAACGGTGCGAAACTAGCGCCACTTCGATAAATAATTTATGTCTTCTAAACCATCGTTTCGCCCCTTAAATATGATTATGACTTTAACACTATCTTATTTAAGTAAATATAACACTTTTACAATTTTAATTCCTGAACATAGTTTTTTTATGACCTTGTTCACTAGGCGGTTGTGATACAACAGATACATTATTGTTACATTATTGTATCCTTTATTTTTACAATTTTTATTTCAGATCCTTATCACCTGAAGGCAGCGATTGCGTTTTCGGTTTTACTGAGCCGTTACCCCGCCGGGCTTACCCTGAATACAACTCGGTCACGAACCACGCCATACTGGACATGGATGACGACTCTATCAAGATCGAGGCGCCCGCGCCGCTCCCCGCCGCGCCTGAACAGGTAGTGGCGGCGGCGAGCAGCGCGCCCGCCGCTGACCAACTAGTGGCGGCGGCGAGCAGCGCACCCGCCGCGCCGGCCGAGGGGCGCGCGGGGGCCGGCCCGCGCCCGCGCCCTCGCCGCGCCGACTACCGCTCGCTAGGTGAAGTCTCTTCCTCCAATGACTCTTCACAGTCAACTCCCGTCCACGGCCGAAGAATTAACAAGAAGAAGCGCAAACATTTAGATTGGCGAAGTAAAGGCGCCTACCGCGCAGTTGACGATGAACACT